>JAVTVY010053630.1:0-25173 GCA_036873755.1 Hanleya hanleyi
GGCGCAGTTGGGGCGCATTTGGGGCGCAGTTAGGGCGCAATTAGAGCGCACTTAGGGCGCAGTTGGGGCGCAGTTAGGGCGCAGTTGGGGAACAGAACAGTATACATGTACATAAATTGAAGATTTAAGGGGAAAGATTATTATTGGCATCTACCTAGCCTAAATAAATTTCATTTTACTCTGCAGGTACATATTATCTTCATCTACAATGTGCATTCATAATAATAATACTTTATTTAACGAGGAAGGACATTTGGCGAACCAATCTTACATGAGTTCCTTCATGGTTATCATTACATTTATAAGAAAATATATGTGCATGTACTATGGTCAGCTGTTGTGGAATTGGTACATCAGGTCATCTGACACTTTCGCTCACTTTTTCTTGAGTTTTTTTCTTCAAATTACTTCTACACACATCTGAAACCCTTTACATTATCCCCTATCCACAAAACAGAGATAATTACTCACCAAAATCTTGTTAAATGGGCATGAAATCTTCAAATTCAAAATGGTTCTTTGAAAACCAATATGTCTGCCTTTCTTTTGTTAATATCAGCCAATAAGATAAAGGTCATGTGACAGTTTTGACTAATCAGATAACATGCTATTGTGCAGTTATTAGGGCGCAGATAGGGCACAGTTGGGGCGCAATTAGGGCGCAGTTGGGGCGCACTCTGAGAATAATAGCATGAATGATGTACATGTACTGGTTGGGCGCCGTCGGGGCGCAGATTAGAAGCGATTTCTTTTTCAAGTGTGATTTTTTTTATTGAAATAATGTTATTAAAATTAAGTATGAAAGTCCAAATTTCACATTAATGAATTATTTTATAGCCCAGAATAGCGAATAAAGCAGACAGTCTGAATTTTTGGGGAAACCTTTTTTTATGCATGCACTTGTATGCATATGTGATTACTAGCTAAATGAATGTTGGTGAAAAAAAGTCCAGAAGGCACAAGTATACATGTAGGGTTCACTCTGAATTTTAGATAAAATTGTTATGTCCAGAAGGTGCATTTAGGTCGCAGTCTGAGTTCTCGAAAAAGTAGTTATGTCCACAGGGCGCAGATAGGGCGCAATCTGAAGTTTGGAGAAAACATCTATGTCCACAGGGCGCAAGTAGGGCGCAGTCTGAATATCAACGAAAATTTGAAACTAAACAAGGCGCAGTTAGGGCGCGCGCCCTATCTCTAGCTTCTAGGGCGCATTCCTGAAGGGCGCAATTAGGGTGCAGCAGGGTGGATGGGATGAAGAAATAGGGTGCAATTAGGGCGCAGTAGATAGACAAGGCGCAAGTAGGGCGCAATTGGGGCGCAGATGGGGCGCGCGCCCTAAATAGGGCGCGCGCCCTATTTCCGTGAGGGATAGTCAGATTTATAAGGTGTAAATAACTGAACAAATGCATACATTTTCTCGAGTCAGATTTACAAGGTGTATTAACTGAACACATGCTTACCTTTTCTTAAACCCAGTCAAATTTACAAGGTGTATCTTCAACCAATCAAGTCCGTCCTCACCAAGTGGCTTCCCTTTGGCAAATAACAGAATACTTCTTGTGACATCACTTCCTGTGTTAAATTGTAATAGGATTGACTAAATAAATCCCAACTTCTGAACATTCAATGAATGACACTTTCTTAAAAAACAGCTCTAAATGTGAAATTTAATGGACAATTAGAGCGGACTATATGCAGAATGATCATAAGAATAGTCCTGTGTTTATTGCACTGTCGTATAGTCATATGGACCCTACTCCGCAGTTTTTCACAGATTTGCTTAAAATACATGTGTAGTCCAAATACAACGCAGCAAGGAAGCAATCAGAGATTGCTCAATTGTATGCCCCCCTTCCGCTTTAATCCGACACTGCTCCACCATTGTTTTGTATTGGTCTGTGGAGGCCTAATTTGGCTAATTATAAAAATTCTGTTTCAGTCACTTTTTTCGGCATGCCTCGCATAATACATGTACATATTCCACCCGGGACTTTCGCCAAATTAAAAAATGTCGGATCTTCAGATATAACTTGTACATTGAACTACAGATCACAAAATCCGAGATTATTACATCCGAAAGGGGCATAACTCCATAAAATACTGGCCGAGACAACTATTTCCTTTGTAGGTATCTAGGCTACAACTGGATAAAAAAGTTTCCTCATAGTTGGTGGCTGTACCAAACGCAGTTAATTATATATACATGGTTATATTGAAGCATATATCACAAAATCAGAGATAACGACACCCGAAAAGGGGCATAACTCTGTGAAATAAGGGCCGAGACGAGTAGTTTTTTGTTGGCTTCTAGAATACAACAGTTTTCAAAATATAATAGCTATATCGAACACAGTTCTGCAGATGTAGTTGGTTACATTCAAGTATATAGGACAGGTTTCGATAGGCATCTGATTTAGCACTAGATAAATAAGTGTTCAAAATTTGGTGGTTGTGTCTCAAGCGGTTTTGCCTAAAATGCGGTAACGGACGGATGGACATACGGACAGACGGACGGATGGACAGATGAACAAAGCAATCTCTATATGCCCTCCTCTAATTAGAGGGGGCGGAGGGGGGGCATAATGAAATTGTGTAAAACAGAATAATTAAATTGCATAAATCAGTATGTCACTAGAAGCAATACTTTATGATTTCGCATAAATTAAAGATGGCTGCCCATCATTCCTGCCACTCAGAGGAACTGATGTGGTTACTCATTGCGAGTCTGAGATATACATCATTAAATATTTTGCATACATTAAAGATGGCCACCAAGGTTTCCACCCAATCAGAGAAACCAGAACTGTCATTTATCGCAAATCTCTTGATGCATCGATGACGTATACCAAATTTTACATCGAGCACTTGAACAGTATCAGAGATAGAACAGGTTAGGGCAATCCCGCTCTCTAAAATGGAGGTAAAAAGTGTCGTTTTTGCTCATTAAATCAGTTCACATAATGAATTCAGCAAAATCCTCTTGAGACGTACACAGACATATATATCCGCTTCAAGTGATAGTAAAAAAATAAATTGTCACGCGAAACCGTCCAATTTGCATAATAATAGGACAAACGTCTGTCGTGCTGTTTAAATAACATTGACTGGTTCTTCAATTGGCAAATTAATTTTAGGGCATGGAACAATAGATAAATGAATGCACCTGCAGTTTTGAAGCATTGGTTAATTAGGAATGAAGAGTTATTGGGCAAAAACGACCCTTTTTACCTCCATTTTAGAGAGCAGGATCACCCTAACCTGTAGAAATCATTAACGATTTCGCATAAATTAAAGATGGCCGCGAATTCTTCCACCACTCAGAGGAACTGATGTGGTTATTCATTGCAAGTCTCTTGATACATAAAGGTTTCCACCGAATCAGGGAAACTGGTTTGGTCATTCCTTTGAAGTTTCTTGACGCATCGATGATGTATATCAAGTTTCACACTGAACAGCAAAATGGTATCCGAGATACACAAGATTAATGGTTTCGCATAAATAAAAGATGGCCACCAAAGTTTCCAACCAATCGTGTATATATAATAGAGATCTGGGTCATGAGCATATGGATGTGCATTGCAAGTTTGGTGTGCCGCCCTAGGGTACATGTAAGTCGTTCTAAAGATATCTTGGTAACAAGAAAGCTGTGATGGTTTCGCATAAAATAAAGATGGTCGCCAAAGTTTCCAACCAATCTGGTCGATATACAATAGGGATCTGGGTCACGAGCATATGGATGTGCACTGCAAGTTTGGTGTGCCTAGGGTAAGTCATTATAAAGATATCTTGGTAACGAAAAAGGTGTGACAGACGGACGAACGGACGTACATGACGACGACAATATCCTTCCGTTATGTTATTTTCAAAGCAGTGATTGAGTGAATAGAATTTAACGTCGCTTTCAATATTTTCAAAGCACTTGGGCTTGGAATGTTGTAACATCGGGACTGGGCTATACGACATCGTAAATCAACATGCAAAATTGTTGGGACAGTTTTCAATTTGGCGAATTTAGCTTACGTTTTGGGTGGATTCTTATGAAATTTCACTGCTCTGAGAAATGTCAACTCGATATTTTTTTGAAAATCTTTTATACTTGAAATGCACAGATAAACAATAGTTTCTTGGAATGTATTCAAATGATTTCATGGGTGAATGCATACCCTATGGAACACCCCAGTCCCCAGGCTGTTATGGTAATGTAAGATAGCGGGGTCACAGTGAGACTCAAGGGGTCAGATTGAGGCCCAGGGAACCAGAATGAGGCTCAGAAATCAAACTGAGGCTCAGGGGATCAGAATGGGGCTCGAGGGACCAGAAGGAGGCCCAAGAGACCAGAATGAGGCCCAGTGAACAAAACTGAGGCTCTGGGGACCAGAATGAGGCTCAGAGAACCAAACTGAGGCTCTGGGAATCAGAACGTGGCTCTGGGGATCAGAATGAGGCACAGTGCACCAAACTGAGGCTCTGTGAACCAGAATGAGGCTCAGGGAACCAAACTGAGGGTGCACTCCAGGGATAATTCAGTGGAGCTGGATTTTACAGTGGGTTGTGCCTTCGGAAGCTGAAATCTTACAAAAGACAGCTAAATACCTCCCTACAAGTATATATTTTCTAAAAGAGCATGCCCATCTGATTGAAATATCAAGCATAGCAGCTATCTTACTCCACTGCAGAACCCACATGCTTCCATGTGAAATGCCCCCAACCTTTCTGGAAAATGCTCAATAATGGCCAAAAATGGGCCATATTCAGCCCAAAATCCAGAAAAATCTGTAAGAGTGAATTCCATAAGACAGACTGACCATGTTCTTTGTCTGATGGGCATATTAGAATAGCAAAGAAAACAGTATATCAACCTACCAGATTTCTGTGAAATTTGCGCGCGGTAAACACACCCCTTCTAGACAGGCAGAGCTAACAACAACAACAAGCACCTCAGTTTTGCATTTCCCCCCAATGGTACAACATGGAGTAAACTTGGCAAGCGAATGCCATATGCCCATTTGTAGAAAATAAGGCAGCCAACAATATGGTATCATAGATATGAACCCTAATAAAGTTTAGAAATATTTTCATGTGGTTCAATCTGGGGTACCCCCTTCCTCACAGAATTCCTGAGGGGCCACTGCTGCGAATACACCGGAGAGAGCATAATAAGGTACAGGGTGTACTCTGTGAAATTTGTTCTGCCTGCTCATAATAATCTGTGGGTTTGTGTGAGTGCAGTGATACAAAACACTCAATCGAGGAACACTTCAGTAAGATATTACAGGGCCATGACTAACCCCCTACCCCATCTTGATTTTCAGAGATTTTCTTCAATAAAAGTATGCAAGCTCATTCACTAACTTGACCTCTTATTTCTTTCTGCTACCAGATAGATAAAACATTTTAACCAGAAGAAAAACTTGCTGGACATCACCAACTTTCAAATAACACTAGACTGGCTGAAAAGAACATTAAATGCTGCCAAATTTGTGATAATTTTGAGTATATTCTGTCTCTGTGAAGGGAAAATGCAGCACGAACTTCAATGAAAACCTGCAAAACGCTTATAGTTTTCACTTGGTTCAATTTGTTTAAGCTATGTGTGTTGTATTCAACAGAATAAATCCATTTGACCAGGTTCCCCATGCTGAAGAACAGCAAAAGTGCCCATTCTACACTGTATCCATTGCCTGTCTATGGTCAAAGGGAGGTAACTCTCCATATAGACAAAATATGCCAATGTTGATTAATAATGCGATCTGTTGATATTTATGCATATTTTTTATCAAAGCCAAGCATATTTTGTCTGTCCTTAAACTAAGTTAGTGATATTGACCATGATACATGTACTATTTTACCTTGAATAAACTAATATTTACTATAAAGCTTTCCACTGATTAGCTATAGAACCTTTGCTGTGTAGGTGGGCGTGGCTGTTCTTCCCTACACAGCTGTAGTTCCTTCCAGTCACATTTCGTCCACGAAATTTTGGCCTCCGAAACGCCTGTGTTTCGGAAGATTTAACGGCTGCACATACAAGAACACAGTAGCTGGTGATAATAAAATGTACCTCGTTTTTCTCCTTGTAGTCTTTTGTCACTTCCCTCCAAGTTAGAACTCTCGGATTCCCTCATTCATAAGTTATCATCAATTGTTCAACATTCTCAGGGATTTGAATATTCAGCTGACTGCCATTCAACTGTCGGTGACGTAAATTTCCCTTGCACGGACTTTGCCGGAGATGGCGGTCTCTTTGAAAACAAGCCGTGGCGCATGCGTAATTATTCAGGTCAGGTCGATGACGGTCCAGCGAATGCGCGTGTACGTGGGCGTGGCTAACGGAGACATTCAAAATACGAGACCAAAATATGTCAGAAAACTCCGTGAAGGCGTGATTAAAAGATAATATCTCAAGAACGAGGAATTATTAAGTGTTGAGAGTTGACAGGCGGCGAAAAGGACCAATGTGGAGGAAAATGAGGTATAGTTTATTACTATTCGCTGCCGTTTTATTTTGTGTGCAGTTAGGATATTGGACAACGTCATTCAAAGTTCAATGTGTGGGATGTATTGTCTATAGGAGGAACCTTGGCTGTGAGTCGATTACAGAGCCATTCGAGACTACAGCCATTCCTGGGCTATCCACTGATATAAAATCCCAAGGCTGAAATCTGTAGGGCTTCTGTGATCTTGCATCTGACAGTCTATTGTAACGTCGTTCTAAAGTGCATTCTTTGCCTGTTTGTTGCGACGGTTTGCGACGTTGTTCTAGGATAATTCTGTGATGAGTTCTAATCTGAGAATGTATCCTATCACAAGAACATGTATTGCTATGACTAGTTGCCCCAGCCATTTGTGTCACAAGAACAGGTATCACTATGTCAAGTTGTCACAACAATTTTCATCCCCACAATTTAGACTTTCGTGTTGAATGATATAAGTTCAAATCTTATAACACTGTTAGTTTGTCAGCTTGAAGCAACAGACAAAACAAAAGTGGAAATGGCTACGATGTACAAAGCAAAACTCATGCGACTACAAAGGGAGAAAGCTGTTAGTCGTAGAATGGGAACTTGGTTAAGCAAGGGATATTCAGGGCATGCAGCTCCAGGATCTCTACACAGAAAACATGTCATATACCAACCTCATCAAGGACTCTCAGAGTGGTGAGACTCCTAGTAAACTGAGACCTAAAAAAACAAACAAAACAAGGTAATGAGGGAATTTTCTTCTCTGAATGTCAGGAAGAGAATGTGATTGTCAATTTTTCTAACTTGAAGCTGTTATTAACAGCTTTTTTGTCACATATGAATTTCCCTTGCAGCCAACCTAAACCGGATGTATTTATATAATAATTATAGTCAAGAGAATGGGCTTGTGTGCATAACAGCTACATGTACATGTACCTGTCAAAACTGCGATTTCATTTCAGACAAAGTAGAATTATTTAGTCGAGTTGCAACAGAAGATACAAAGAGAGGCCAAACTGCAGGCAGCCTTAAAGAATGCCTCTCAATACCGGTGCTAAAAACTAAGGCGGGTGTATCTCTCAACATTAAACCACCTTCGAATTCCCTCCTATATGATAAAGTGGATAAAACATGCCACACTATGACTGAATTAAACAAAGCTTCGCTACAGGAGAATGTACAATTTGTGGCGAAGGTTAAGAAGTTATTGGGAAAGGAAAATGAAGTTGATGTAGCATTTGACACATCATATAACAACAGACCGCAACAAGGTTATGAAGCAGGAATGCAATCATTTACATCAATGATTGAACTGAATACAAATAAACAGTTAGTAATAGGCATGCACACAGCAAATAAAACATGCCTGAAAAAGAAAACCTGCAAGCACACAACATGCACAAAGACTTATCCCACACACGACTCAATTTCCTCTACAGAGGCCAAAGGAACAAGAAAACTACTTGCAGATCTGCACAGCACGGGCACATTACAAGTGGAATCGGTCACCAGTGATGACAGTGCTCAACTGGGAAGTACACTCAAAAAACTTTCCAGAACTTCTGGAAATACCATCAAACATAACATTCTTTTTTGTCACAGCAAGTTCAGCAAGTGAGATCCCTTTCCTCAATTCATGGCTAAGACGGATAAGAAAACAGAGCACCATACATAGAGGAAACAAACTTTTAAGTACCGGAATCGGCGGTACTTGTCAAGGAAAAGAAAATGCAACCGAGCATTACTGCAAAATTCACTATACAGAGACAATTCTTTAACAAGTCCAGCAAATCATGCATATGCAATAAACCCACACCTGCACTGAAATCAAAAACAAATTTGTGAATGCCTCTCAGATAATTACCTCACACCAGGCATCGACTAAAGCCATAGTGGCCCCGGCATTCACCATTTGTAGCACAGATATTCCATGCAGTGTTCACATGTGCCGGCTCCAAGGACAAATGGTTCACATTATGTAATACTGGGGACAAACGAGCAAAGCCACGCCGTTCTATTAGTGTGCCGCTCAAGTTTCGCTTTAAATTTTCTGATTTCCTGCTCAGTCAGAGCAGAAGAAAAAACAATGGACATGATTGCCGGGGCGACTTTATGACAATAATAGCTGAAAGACCAAGTATATGACATTTTTAATTATTATGTTTATTATGAATGAATAAATGAATGAAGCTTAATTAGCATTATGCTACTCTTATACAGGCATGATTACATCAACTGTGTATTTGCAAACTGTGCATTTGGGCCATAATGGAAACTAGTTCTCAAACTAATTGTGTAACCCTGGATAAATAAAGGTTCTATCTATCTATCTATCTATCTATCATTTGTTTCATCCACAAAATGCGCTCATTTCAAAAGAAAATAAAAAATCTGAAACTGGATGACCGAGTACCGGGCCGAGATAGGAAAATCTACATGCAAAAACTATCCTCTTGCATGAGGAGCCGGGTACGTTTAGAAATTCCACGTGCAAGAAAATCATGCAGATCTGAAACCAAGTTTCCGACAAAGTCAAATCAGCATTAGCAAACATTGTTCCTTGTTTCTGGAACAGGCACACAGACTGCAGAAAAAATCTCTTGCTTGCCGTGCTCACCTGAATGGTTATTCAAGTGAGTTTCTTTCATATGGAAAACATTTGGATATGTTTAGCGAGAAAGATTTCACCAAAATACAAGCGATACTAACGTAGACGTTCTGTATCGTTGCTTTGAGAAAAATTGCACATCTCCTAAACACAAATCAGTGTGAAAGTTTACATCACTGGGTGTACACTTATGCCCCAAAAAGCACCACATGGAGCTGGAACAATGCAAGTTTGTGTCATTCAGCAGCGCACTCTTCAATATTTGGTACTAGACAGTCAAGTCTTATGTTAGCAAAGACTGTAGGTCTGCATTGCAAAGAGTGAGGTCCCTTTCCTCAATTCATGGCTAAGACGGATAAGAAAACAGAGCACCATACAGAGAGGAAAATTAAACATTTAAGTACCGGAATCGGCGGTACTTGTCAAGGAAAAGAAAATGCAACCGAGCATTACTGCAAAATTCACTATACAGAGACAATTCTTTAACAAGTTCAGCAAATCATGCATATGCAATAAACCCACACCTGCACTGAAATCAAAAACAAATTTGTGAATGCCTCTCAGATAATTACCTCACACCAGGCATCGACTAAAGCCATAGTGGCCCCGGCATTCACCATTTGTAGCACAGATATTCCATGCAGTGTTAACATGTGCCGGCTCCAAGGACAAATGGTTCACATTATGTAATACTGGGGACAAACGAGCACAGCCACGCCGTTCTATTAGTGTGCCGCTCAAGTTTCGCTTTAAATTTTCCGATTTCCTGCTCAGTCAGAGCAGAAGAAAAAACAATGGACATGATTGCCGGGGCGACTTTATGACAATAATAGCTGAAAGACCAAGCATATGACATTTTTAATTATTATGTTTATTATGAATGAATAAATGAATAAAGCTTAATTAGCATTATGCTACTCTTATACAGGCATGATTACATCAACTGTGCATTTGCAAACTGTGCATTTGGGCCATAATGGAAACTAGTTCTCAAACTAATTGTGTAACCCTGGATAAATAAAGGTTCTATCTATCTATCTATCTATCTATCATTTGTTTCATCCACAAAATGCGCTCATTTCAAAAGACGAGAGATCCTGAAGGATCTTGGCGCCCACCATTGTCCGATAATTGTAAGCTAATGACAAGAGGATCTTTTTGTCCATTGTTACTGAGACGATTGAGTTGTAAGTTTGTTTACAGAATTTCGAATCTGAGCGAAAAAGATCGAAAAAGCGACACTGGAAAACACCAAGATATAATCTTTCTAAGTTTCAAGATTTCTAGAAACTGAACTTATGTCGGTTGTTATAGTACAAGAGAAATGAGCAAAGTTAGTCTGAAAGTGAATGTACATGTACGGAGGATCCTTCGTCTTCGTTTTGTAGTATTTTTATTTTATTTATTTTTTTGCACATGTCATCATTGGGTACTGGAAGCGAAGAAAAATCTCTTTGGCACTTTGGCATACTTAAGATTTTATAATTTGGAACGAATGCTAATTCTGTTCTGTTCACTGGACTAGTTTTAGATATCTCTTTTAAGATACCATGCTCGAAAATAGTAAGATTTGCAATACTTAATACTGAAGGGATCCGGTCCGCGCAGTAATGTTGAAACTTCGAATTTGAAAGTGTCTGAATCTTGATTATTTCCCTTGGGTCGAAACATGCAGTAGTTTACAGTTGTCGAGTTGTGACATTGTGTCACAAGAGTGACGTCCCTGCATGTAGCTGACCTGCCGGCAGACGAAAGGGTGGAGCAGTTCACTTGCAACTGCATGGACTAAAGAAAACTGATTTAAAATTTGACGAAATACATTTTAATTCCGAATTATTTTAACTCCTTGATATGGAAGGTGAAGATATGGATATTCTCTATAGTCAATATATAGAATATGCCCGACCCTTTAATCCATCGACTCTTGTGATGCAACGTCACAACTCGGGAATACCGTATTAATTGGATTTTCGAATCGGACTGGAAAAGGTATCTTGCACAACTAGGCCCCATGTGGGACCTGTGTACCAAATTTCAGAAAGATCCATGAAATGTTTCCTGAGAATTCAAGATAACAGTGTTTCAAGGGGAAATTCAAGATGGCCACCTGGCAGCCATATTGGATTTTTGAATCGGACCAAAAAAGGTTTTTGAGGAAGATCCATGCAGTACTTCTTGAGAAATCAGGATAACAAAGTTTCATTGGGAAATCCAAGATGGGCGCCTGGTGGCCATATTGGATTTTCGAAACGGACCAGAAAAGGTATCTTGCACAACTAGGTGACATGGGGAACCTGTGTACCAAATTTGATAAAGATCCATGCGGTAGTTCCTGAGAAATCGCAATAACAAAGTTTCATGGGGAAATCCAAGATGGCCGCCTGATGAACATATTGGATTTAGGAATCGGACCAGAAAGGTATGTTGCACAACTCGACCACAAGGGCAACCTGTCTACCACATTTGAGAAAGATCCAGGCAGTACTTCCCGAGAAATCACGATAACAAATTTTCATGAGGAAATCTAAGATGGCCGTCTGGTGGCCATATTGGATTTCCAATTTGAACCGAAAAAGGTATCTTGCACAACTAGATTATAAGGTGAACCTGTGTTCCAAATTTGATAAAGATCCATGCAGTAGTTCCTGAGAGATCGCGGTGACAAGGTTTCATGGGGAAATCCAAGATGGCTGCCTGGTGGCCATATTGGATTTTCGAATCGGACCAGAAAAGGTTTCATGCACAACTAGACCCCAAGGGGAACCTGGGTACCAAATTTGAAAAAGATCCATGCAGTAGTTCCTGAGAAATCGCGATAACAAGGTTTCATGGGGAAATCCAAGATGGCCATATTGGATTTTCGAATCGGACCGGAAAAGGTTTCTTGCACAACTAGACCCCAAGGGGAACCTGGGTACCAAATTTGAAAAAGATCCATGCAGTAGTTCCTGAGAAATCGCGGTAACAAGGTTTCAGGGGGGAAATCCAAGATGGCTGCCTGGTGGCCATATTTGATTTTCGACTCGGACCAGAAAAGGTTTCTTGCACAACTAGACCCCAAGGGGAACCTGTGTACCAAATTTGGAAAAGATCCATGCGGTAGTTCCTGAGAAATCGCGGTAACAAGGTTTCATGGGGAAATCCAAGATGGCTGCCTGGGTGGCCATATTGGATTTGCAAATCGGACCAGAAAAGGTTTCTTGCACAACTAGACCCCAAGGGGAACCTGTATGCCAAATTTGAAAAAGATCCATGCATTAGTTTCTGAGAAATCGCGGTAACAAGGTTTCATGGGGAAATCCAAGATGGCTGCCTGGTGGCCATATTGGATTTTTCGAATCGGACCAGAAAAGGTTTCTTGCACAACTAGACCCCAAGGGAAACCTGTGTACCAAATTTGAAAAAGATCCATGTAGTAGTTCCTGAGAAATCGCGGTAACAAGGTTTCATGGGGAAATCCAAGATGGCTGCCTGGTGGCCATATTGGATTTGCGAATCGGACCAGAAAAGGTTTCTTGCACAACTAGACCCCAAGGGGAACCTGTATGCCAAATTTGAAAAAGATCCATGCATTAGTTCCTGAGAAATCGCGGTAACAAGGTTTCATGGGGAAATCCAAGATGGCTACCTGGTGGCCATATTGGATTTTTCGAATCGGACCAGAAAAGGTTTCTTGCACAACTAGACCCCAAGGGAAACCTGTGTACCAAATTTGAAAAAGATCCATGTAGTAGTTCCTGAGAAATCGCGGTAACAAGGTTTCATGGGGAAATCCAAGATGGCTGCCTGGTGGCCATATTGGATTTGCGAATCGGACCAGAAAAGGTTTCTTGCACAACTAGACCCCAAGGGGAACCTGTGTGCCAAATTTGAAAAAGATCCATGCATTAGTTCCTGAGAAATCGCGGTAACAAGGTTTCATGGGGAAATCCAAGATGGCTGCCTGGTGGCCATATTGGATTTTCGAATCGGACCAGAAAAGGTTTCTTGCACAACTAGACCCCAAGGGGAACCTGTGTACCAAATTTGAAAAAGATCCATGCAGTAGTTCCTGAGAAATCGCGGTAACAAGGTTTCATGGGGAAATCCAAGATGGCTGCCTGGTGGCCATATTGGATTTTCGAATCGGACCAGAAAAGGTTTCTTGCACAACTAGACCCCAAGGGGAACCTGTGTACCAAATTTGGAAAAGATCCATGCAGTAGTTCCTGAGAAATCGCGGTAACAAGGTTTCATGGGGAAATCCAAGATGGCTGCCTGGTGGCCATATTGGATTTGCGAATCGGACCAAAAAAGGTTTCTTGCACAACTAGACCCCAAGGGGAATCTGTGTACCAAATTTGAAAAAGATCCATGCAGTAGTTCCTGAGAAATCGCGGTAACAAGAATTGTTTACGGACGGACGGACTGACTGACTGACTGACTGACTGACTGACGGACTGACTGACGGACGACGGACCACGGACGAAAAGTGATTTGAACAGCCCACCATCTGGTGATGGTGGGCTAAAAATAAAAAATCTGAAACTGGATGACCGAGTACCGGGCCGAGATAGGAAAATCTACATGCAAAAACTATCCTCTTGCACGAGGAGCCGGGTACGTTTAGAAATTGCACGTGCAAGAAAATCGTGCAAATCTGAAACCAAGTTTCCGACAAAGTCAAATCAGCATTAGTAAACATTGTTCCTTGTTTCTGGAACAGGCACACAGACTGCAGAAAAAGTCTCTTGCTTGCCGTGCTCACCTGAATGGTTATTCAAGTGAGTTTCTTCCATATGGAAAACATTTGGATATGTTTAGCGAGAAAGATTTCACCAAAATACAAGCGATACTAACGTAGACGTTCTGTATCGTTGCTTTGAGAAAAATTGCACATCTCCTAAACACAAATCAGTGTGAAAGTTTACATCACTGGGTGTACACTTATGCCCCAAAAAGCACCACATGGAGCTGGAACAATGCAAGTTTGTGTCATTCAGCAGCGCACTCTTCAATATTTGGTACTAGACAGTCAAGTCTTATGTTAGCAAAGACTGTAGGTCTGCATTGCAAAGAGTGAGGTCCCTTTCCTCAATTCATGGCTAAGACGGATAAGAAAACAGAGCACCATACAGAGAGGAAAATTAAACATTTAAGTACCGGAATCGGCGGTACTTGTCAAGGAAAAGAAAATGCAACCGAGCATTACTGCAAAATTCACTATACAGAGACAATTCTTTAACAAGTTCAGCAAATCATGCATATGCAATAAACCCACACCTGCACTGAAATCAAAAACAAATTTGTGAATGCCTCTCAGATAATTACCTCACACCAGGCATCGACTAAAGCCATAGTGGCCCCGGCATTCACCATTTGTAGCACAGATATTCCATGCAGTGTTCACATGTGCCGGCTCCAAGGACAAATGGTTCACATTATGTAATACTGGGGACAAACGAGCACAGCCACGCCGTTCTATTAGTGTGCCGCTCAAGTTTCGCTTTAAATTTTCCGATTTCCTGCTCAGTCAGAGCAGAAGAAAAAACAATGGACATGATTGCCGGGGCGACTTTATGACAATAATAGCTGAAAGCCCAAGTATATGACATTTTTAATTATTATGTTTATTATGAATGAATAAATGAATGAAGCTTAATTAGCATTATGCTACTCTTATACAGGCATGATTACATCAACTGTGCATTTGCAAACTGTGCATTTGGGGATCAGAATGAGGCTCAGCAAACCAAAGTGAGGCTCAGGGAACCAAACCGAGGCTCTGTGGATCAGAATGAGGTTCAGGGAACCAAACTGAAGCTCTGGGAATCAAAATGATGCTCTGGGAACCAAACTGAGGCTCTTGGACCAGAATGAGGCTCAGGGATCAGAACGAGGCTCAGGGAACCAAACTGAGACTCAGGGAAGCAAACTGAGGCTCTGGGGACCAGAATGAGGTACAGGGAACCAAACGGAGGCTCAAGAAACCAGAAGGAGGCTTGGGTATCAGAAGGAGGCTCAGGAAACCAAACTGAGGCTGTGGGTATCAGAACGAGGCTGTGGGTATCAGAACGAGGCTGTGGGTATCAGAACGAGCTCGAGGCTCTGGGTATCAGAACGAGGCTCTGGGGATCAGAATGAGGCTCAGGGAAGCAAACTGAGGCGCTGGGGACCAGAATGAGACTCAGGAAACCAAACTAAGGCTCAGGGAACCAGATTGAGACTCAGGGGATCAGAACGAAGCTCAGGGAACCAGAAGAAGGCTTGGGTATCAGAAGGAGGCTCAGGAAACCAAATTGAGGCCCAAGGAATCAGAATGAGGCTCATGGAGTCAGAATTAGGCCCAGGGAACCAAACTGAGGATCAGAAAACCAGAGGGAGTCTCCGGGAACCAGAATGAGGCTCAGAAATCCAAATTTACCAGAAGGACCTAGGAGACCAGATTGAGGCTCAGGAAACTAGAGTGAGGACCAGTGAGTGGGTAAATACAACTATTTCAGTTATATCAAATAGGACTATTCCACTTATATCACGACGTTTGGGAACCATTCTTTTTCACACCCAGAAATCACATGAGTAGGATCCTATCCCTTTTCTCACCCAGGAACCCCACATTACCCCAATTAGTCGCCTTTTACGACAAGTTCTTTCAGGGGCTGAGGCCTATTCTTACCATGACCTGAGGCTCAGGGGACCATATTGAGGCTCAGGGAACCAGAATGAGGCTCAAGGCCCCTTTGAATGGAGGTACTACAGGGTAGCTGCTGTGTATGGGTGCACTATGATTAGCGTGGGGTGATTATCAACTTAGAGGATAGAGGGCGAGTCATAAGACAGCAGGGAGGCAGGGTGGGGGTGCACCAAACCCTTGGGGTTGAGATTTGGCAGTTGATCATCAGCAAATCTTCAGCTTTACTCAACAAAATATGTGTATGCTATCTGGATATTACTTACGTTTTGAGGTTTTGTCAGGAAAATGAACGTTCACTCGGATGTTGATATCTTTGTCTGTGATGTCCTCGTTTTCATACTTGTGGGGTGGATAGTGGCGACTGCCTCCCCTGGAAAAAAACCAACCATATTTACTTAGAATTTATCAATAAACTATATTGCATACCACCAGTAAATCCTCCAATAATTCACTCATCCTGTCAAAATTCAATCACCCCAATTCTGTAGGCAAAATTCAATCAGTCGATAACATAAACTTGATCACTCTCTAAAATCATTAAAATAATGAAGGGTTTGTCTACTGTGACACTCAATGTTATTTCAATCGAATGGTGACGGCTAGTTTTAGAGGTGGTGGAAGCCGGAGTACCTGGAGAGAATCACCGCCCATTACCATGTATCTGGCCAACTGTCACACATGCGCCATCAGGGCCCAAACCCAAGCTGGTTCAGCGGTGCGAGACCAGTGATCACCAGTAAAATGCCTTAGACCACTCCGCTACCAAGGGCCCTTTAAATTAGGGCTGTTCCATTTAAAAAGGTATGGGAGGGGAGGAAGGCACTCAATATATTATTCTATGGATCATGGGAGGGAATTCCCTTCAATCAATGTTACAACACTGGGAAGGCCAATAATATTTCTATGGGTGGTGGGGTATAATTCAAAGCTGCCTTCCGCCCCTCCCATACCTTTTTAAATGGAACAGCCCTTATTGGTGACATGCTGGGCATCACTTTTAATTTTAGCAAGGCTGTCACAAAATAAACAATTTACTCATTGTTCTGGAGTAAAGCATCTATTGATATCCTACCTCTTGACACTGGCCAGTCACTCCAAACATGATCCTGCCAGAGTGTGCTTACTTAACTTGAGAAATTTCACACACTCTTCATAAAGCTCACTCCCTGGATATGTACTCTCACATAGTAACCACAGTAGATGCCATCCTCTCTCCTCACTCAGTCTGCATGATGATTGTTTGAAAACAAACAGGTCAATATTGAAGAGAATGCTTTAAATGTGATTAAACTTACTGAGGTTTTTATTTGGCAGGTCTGGAAAATTTTGTACACATTAAGGAAAAATAAACAAATTTCTGAAAAATATTCATATATTGTTAGAGGGAATTTCTGCCAAATTAATACTCAATTTATCAGGCTTTAATCTTGTCAGAAAATAATTGTTAAAATAATTGAGCACATATGCTAGCTGTATTGCCTCTCCGTGCTCGAAATTGACCACAATATGGTAGAATCTGATATACTCACACATCAGGGTTCTGGGTGATCTGTTTTATGACGTGACATAACACTTTATCCCGGATGTATCTCTGAAAGATCGTAGTCAACATGAAATGAAATGAAGCTTCATGAAATGTTTGGAGGTGGTTAGATCAAGAGAATCTTGATTATGGCAGATCTTTCATGTAAGGTTCCAGTATTCAGGCCTCAATATAACTGAAAAATAACGTCTTAATGCATTATTGTGCCCAGAAAGACTATTGTTCTGCTTGTACTCATGACTCTTACATGGAGGATTGGCCTAACTCATGGTTTTGTCATTATACTGGTCATGGAAAAAATTATACAATAGAGATTTAGAGGGCATGCATGGGGTGGGGGCAGGATTCTTGTGCTCTGGTATGGCACCTTATAATGCAATGCATGCATTACCATCCTACTACGATGTTCTGGATCCATCTTTATGTGGAACATAAACAATGGTATGATGAGTCATGACCTCTTAGCACCAGACAATTCAAGAGAAAAGTAACTATTACCCATGAATAGGAGGTCTTTTGTAAGGATAAATTATTTTATCTTGTATCCTCTGTCGAAAGTGCTAGACCGGACTCTCAATAATTCGTATCCATATTCAATACGTGTTCACTTCATTAGCCTCGTATTTCATAAAGAAGAACCATTTTAGGTCCAATCCTATTGCTCCACATGTTTCTAGCCAATAATTCATAGCCCCGCCCCCATTTAATCCTTCGCCCCATGCCATTTGTTGTGACAGACAAAATTGCTTCCCTTTACTCATTGCATGTTTCAGGGAAATAACCCATCTTGGACATTTTAACACTTCTCATCCCAGTTCAGCACGTAAGTCCTTTTTTCTCAGTGTTTTTCATAATTACAAAAAATGTATTACAGCTGCATCCATCCATTGAAGACAGGAAGTACAGTACAGGAAAGAATTGAGCTCAATAAAAATCAACCCGATCTTGTCCCTATCTTGAAACTGTGTTAACATCATGCTGTCCCGATTTTGACCTGGTCTTGTCCCGGTTGAAAAATCGAGACAACATCGTGACAGCATCATGACGTCCCGATCATGGTCCGATCTTGTCCCGATCTTGTCCTGATCTTGTCACCGTGTTGGTCCGATGTTGTCCCGATTATTTGTCCCGATTTTCTCACTCTCTGATTCTCTTCCCATTCCTACAAAGTAACTTGGAAACCCTGGCACTAATATGTTGTACAATTGAGGTTATTTTTCTGATCCTTAAATCTGATATGCTGGGGCCAAACAACATCCTGTACGGCCTGTGGCACCGGGTATAGCATATGCCTGTGAGTACCGTTCACACCCGTGTGTCTCCAGCGCGTCAAAACGAACATAAATCTGCATGGTACATGTTTGGATATAGTGATCAAACATATTTTCATTTGTATTTCATTTCTTGTCACCTTTCGACACAATTCGGTTATATTTCGTTCAAACTCCGTTCATCCTTTTGCGTTCATTCCGGTTCGTTCTCATAAATCATTAAATGCAAACGTGTGTAATAAATTATTTTGTCGTATCGTCGGTCACATTCACGGAGAACAGTAGTTGAAAATGGCAACTTCACGGATTTCCAACTTCAAGAAAACAACGAAGATCGATCTTCATCATACCCAGATTCACAGAGATGTTTCTTCTTTCTATTACAATCAACTTTATATTAGATCTAAAAACATAATTTTATATGCTCTAAATTGGGGTAGGGAATGAAATCTTTCGTGACGTCTGCACGAAAGAGTGCTCTCGCCAAGGTCCGCGCGAGGTCACAGCAGGTCTTCAATTTCACATTCCTGTTTTCTCGTCCAAAAAATGAATGCTTTATGCAAGAATTTCATCCATTCATGCTAGATCTGTATTCTATTTGCGTTTCACAATATGATCTGTTATGAACTGTTTATAAGATTGGGCGATATGAGAAAAGAAAAAGTTATTCAAAATTGTTTAATAATATTTTTTATCAGAATATTTATCTTATATATTCTTCTGTGCTATCGGTAAAATTATTTTGCATTCTTCTCGTTTGTTATCACATTAGTCCAGACAAATTTTTAGTATTATGTAAATATTTAGAAAGAATGGTCTAATAAGTTGTTTCTCCGTGATATCTTCCGTACATAAGCGACAGGTTTCCGCAACACAATTGTATTGAGGACGGAAAACATCTTTGGAATGTACCTTGTAAGCCTCGATGAGAACGAATCTTTTTTTATACCATCCAGGATAATATTAATTAAGTATTTTATCAACTATTTTTCCTTTTGCTAGACCCACCCGATTACATTTCGATTTTTGATTGATTGAAATTGTAGTCCCCTCCCCATTCGGATTTCGCGGCCCACCAACTCAATGTTCTATTTAAATTTCACGGCACATTTCTTCGTTCATTTACGATCTTTTGCAGCGCTGGATATTAAAATAAATAATGAAATAATAAATAACAATGAGAGAGCAGATGGAGATATAAATGGAAGTACTAAAGATTTCATTTCAAGATATGTGGTATTTTATATTTTCTCATGTCTCGCAAAACGGGATTCATTCTTTTGTTAATTTGAGCTCTAGGCTTAATTTAAAGTGTTACTATTATTATATTGGTAATATACTCTAACTTCGTAATGGGGATTAGATCAGCATGTACCCCATGTGAAATGTTGTTCTTTTATTCCGTTGTTAAGTATTGCAGGGGGGGGGGGCCTCTTAATTCTGAGTACAACAAAAATTTATACATTCGTCTCACAAACAAACAAAAGACGCCGACTATAACAGAATCTTGGGACAACAAGCCATGTAGTTGTTATAGTATTTTGAAAAGCAATTCATCTGTAATCACACTATGGAAGTGAACAGTAGGTGATCATACTTTAAAAGCACTGCACGGGTAGGACTACGGTACGTGGTGTGGCTGTTTTCAGGGGCATAGCTCTGCAGGGACCACGTTGGGCTTTTCGTCGCCGGAGTGGAGAAAAAGACATTTCTTTATCTTTCTATACAAATTACAATCAGTACATATGTAAACATTTAACTATACGGGTTTGTGAGCCATTCTGTCAGTCATCCAACTTTATTTACAAGCAAACATGTACGGCCGATTAAAGTTTAACTGCAGCAGCGGGCAGTCCACTGCGGTAGTCCAAACTTCGCTCACTCCGTCCGTTCAATCACTGGATCGTCATCGTGTTAACAACATGACGTCCCGATGTCGTCCCGATGCCGTCCCGATGTTGTCCCGATGTCATCCCGATGTCGTCCTTGTAACAAGGCCGGGACAAAACCGGGACAAGATCAGGACAAGAATCGGGTTATCATCATGTTAACATCGTGTCAGAATCGGGTTATCATGATGTTAACATCGTGTCAGCCAAGTATTGAGTTCATTTCTTTCACGTACTGTAGTACATTGACCCGCTATTGTCAGAATTCAGTCACCCTATTAGAATCCAATCATCCCCAAAGGTTGAGGCAAAAAAGTTGTTCAGTTGTTCTATTAACTTTGATTACCCTTGCCTGATTTTGGAACATTCTGTCAACTTCTAATAAATTTGATCACCCCCAGACTTGCTGGCGGATCGTTTCACTTCTTGTGATTAAATTCCTACGAAGTAGGCTCTCATTTACAAAATGTCCGGTAATGAGTGAGTTAGTGAATGAGTCAGTCCATCTGTATCCTTTTTCCGGCAAAAGAAGGAGAACCATTGACATTAGAACCTTGATTTTTGGCATGAACAGTAAACATTTATAAACAATGTTTCTATTTATTAACAAATCAAACCTGTTTCAATTCAATGCCTATTAATCTCCGTCAGGAAGATGATACAACGTAGAAAACGGAAGTTAAAACTAAAAGTTAGCTCCCCTAGCGGAGAGCTGTCCGCCCCCAGGAGAGCCTCCCATTCACTCCAGTGCATTACTATAAAGGTGTCTGCACAAACCATTCTCGTCCTCTATTCTCATTGTAATTACCGAGACCCGTAGTGTTTGAGGCCGGCATGAGGGGACGGAGGGAGGGACAATCAAATTGAAACAGGTTTGATTTGTTAATAAATAGAAACATTGTTTATAAATGTTTACTTTTTATGTCACAAATCGTAACCTGTTTCAATTCAATGCCACAGTACCAACATATGGAGGCGGGAATCTCGGCCTTGTGGTAACTCCCATAGCAGACTAGTAATCGCTGGAATGACACAGACATGGATATCAAATCGAGACATTAATACTCAACAAATTAACTCTGGTCATAAATGCATAGAGTAATTGGAGAAACTGATACAGTTTACTTATCTTCTGATTGTCTCCATCCATGAAGCTGTGCTCGTGGTGTGGTACAGCAATCCAACCAAGATTATTCCTCGTGTGCCTTCGGCCGCTTAGATAGGTCCTCTTGGTAGGCACTGTATGTTACTGGGATGGTACTCTCTAACCCAAGCCGTGTACATACAGGGCGATACTTGGTCTGACCATAAGTATCATGAGGGACACTCGCAACTTAGAGGGTCACCAAGACCACACCACTCTCAGTAAAACAAGCACCCTCAGGACAATTCACCATTCTTGGAGAGATGAGAAGAACACGTTGGAATTGCCGTGCAAGTTCCCTGGGTCCCGAAGCTCGCCGTCAACCCTCTGTACTTGCGTCACTAATGTTGACCCTAGGACTGGAGCAGGTGTTCTTTTGAGAAGACTGGCCAGGGACCCAGCTGAGACATCTAGAAGGGAGTCAGTTTCTGGAAGACACAAGCAAAATTTGCAGTTAGGAGTAAACCCTATCCTAGTGTCAGGCCTTCATTGGTAATTATAAAATCCATGGCCGGTCAACTGACTTATTTCTACCTTCTGAGATGCCTTTATCATATAATATATGTAATGATAACAATATGTCTGAGATGAGATGAGATGATACAGCAAGCTGGCTGTCTTGCTGCGAGGGTGACAATTTTGCCGCCCCCCCCTCTTTTCTGAAATTACTCACAACGTGCTGGGTAGCCACAGTGGCCCAAGCGTGGTCACACTATTGATTGCACTGTCATACCACTCAGACAGAAATTAGTGAACGTGGAGTTAATTGATCAGGCACCAGACAGGACACTGTCAAGGAGGGGTCAGTTCTTCCCTACGTGCCATGACGCAGCGATGGCACGAATCACATTAGAAGCAGAAGACATAGCGGGGGCGTCAATGGAATATCTACCTTCTGCCAATTGATAAGACTATTTTATGGTCTTCTTCAACTACGCGGCTTTTTAAATGTCAAGCCTTGCTGACAGGCGAAGGGACAGAATAACCGTAGCCGAAAACCGTGAACGGATCGGTACGAGTAAGATGGTGGCGAAAGGCTCGAAAGGACATAGCAGAAGATCGTCCTCGAGGCCATGTACAAAGTCTGACCACACAGGAATGGAGTACGATTGTTGAGCGTACGGACCCGAACGAACAGACTCATTTTTGGCGATAAATTCAGGAAAAGGGCCGAAAAGAAATGCAGGAACAATCCGCTGTCCAGGTCATAGGAGATCTACAAGAGCATTTAGTTCAGAAACACTCTGGACGCCAAAGCAAACGCCGCCACAAAGTCCGTCTTATAAGATACAGCTTCATATAGACACGGACTCTTAAGGGTTCAAAAGGTGGAATGATCAGAGCACACAGAACCACACGATATCTTATTTCGGTAATCTTTGGCGAGTACACACAACTGTAATGCGAGACTTTCATCAAGTCCCGTATCTATATGGTCCTACACAGGTATGAACGACTTTGCACCAGTCTCTCATATCTATATGGGTCGACTTATGTGTGAATAGCAAACATTTATAAACAATGTTCCTATTTGTTACCAAATCAAACCTGCTTAATTCTATGCAGCGTGAATAAGCGCAAAGATATTATCGTTGAGGTTAACGTCAGTACCAAATGTAAGACGTAACACCCTAGCCAGAGCAGAAAGATAGCCTCCCATGGTGCTAATAGAGACTCCATATCCTGGTGAAGGTGAAGGAGGAAGTCAATTACGAGGGAAATAGTCGGGAACGATATCACGTCCTCGGCACCAGGACCAATAAATCCGCTGAAGAGACCGAACCCACAAGAGATGTAGTGCGTAAGGTCCTACATATAATAATCAACCCTAAGGATGAGGACAGAACCATAATGTCAAAGTCTAACCAAAGGTGTAATGGTCTAAACAGGAATAAAGTACTTGATGGAAAAACAGTTTTCCGACTGTCTCCAAGTACCCCACGAAGACATTGTGTTGTTTAAGCACCATCCTAAGGTAAATGGATCCCAACATAATGTTTGAGTGATAAAGTCAACATGGTTCTGTGTTAATACAACACTGTGCTGAATTCAATTCAAAGGTGACTAGTCCGTCATTTACAATCCCGCCGTCGTCCCCAGAGAAGATCCATAATCCCAAGACCTATTCCATATAACAGTATTTGACAAATACTATTGATCCCAATACAATCTTGATGTTCTGAACTCAAGCCTGGAAATCAACAAGGTCTGAACCAAACTCTCTCTGTAGAATAACAACGAACCTGAGTAAATGACAATGTGAGAAACCCGAGCAGAATTGAAACAAGTGATAGCTTGACGCCAAACGAACGGACTTTCACTCCCACAGTGGCGTTATGGCGTACCGGAAATGTCTAACCGATGTTAGAGAATGACGCACAGATGTATGAGAGACACATGACGGTGTAGTGAAAATGTCAAGATGCAACAGGAAAGCGTAATGTGAAACGTTGTATATGATAAACAACGTAGTGATTTCCTCATTCACAACCACTTAATGAATATACATCCTCATAATGGAGCAGGATACAAACTTGTAACAGTACACGACGTAACAGAGGGGCGTTGCAAACAGTAACCCCGTAGTCGATTGTAATAATTTTCCTTCTCTTAAAACGCAGTAGAGATGAACACATTAAATGCCTGTAGCGTTAATCACCCAATGTAAGCTCAAAGAGGTAAATGGGATCTTGGATCTTTGTGTCAGTGAATATGAAAATGTGTCAGTGAAGATGGTTACATTATGATCTCTCCCGATGTAATTTGTCTCCTGTACATGAAATACAGTACTGGAGATTTATATGGAGAGAATATTAAACATTTACAAAAATGTTACTATTAATAACCAAATAGTCACACAACCAACATTCAGAACAAAGAATTTTTCCCAGGTAACCAAGAAAGATCCAAAAAGAATTTAAAATTCCCGAAGAGAGGAAATACATTTAAAGTCTCTCGCCGGCAGGAAAATGAGGTTATTCAAAATTTAGAATTTGAAATGACCTAGCATGAACAATTTGTCGAGAAGAGCAGTAAAAACATTACAAACAGCAGTTAGATGCTCCAGTAGACTGAACCAGTAATACATACCTGGTAGAAGAAACCATAGAAGACTTCACGACTTACGAGTCATTAGGCTTGATCCTTGCCGGCCAATACTTTCCCACTCATGCTCGTAACTTTAAATTTTCACATAGGGAAGAAATTAAAATTAGTGCATAACTCCATCTGAATTATAAGCATCAAACAGTATACAGATGGAACCAACTTGGTGTGAAACAAAAATCACAATGTAATAATCCGACAATTGTGTTTCAAGAATATCACAGTTTCACAATAAACGAGGTTGAGTGGATGAATGAGTTTACTCAAGAATAGATTTACTCATGTAATCATCAGACAATTGTGTTTCAAGGATATCACACTTTCATAATAAACAAGGGTGAAATGGATGAATAGATTTACTCATGTAATCATCAGACAATTGTGTTTCAAGGATATCACACTTTCATAATAAACAAGTGTGAATGGATGAATAGATTTACTCATGAAATCATCAGACAATTGTGTTTCAAGGATATCAC